>BROG01000489.1:550000-565598 GCA_030159075.1 Atrina japonica | reverse complement strand
GAGTGAAAGATTCTTGGGTGGGACTTTAAACAATAACAAACAAACAAATTAAAATCGTATTTTCGAAGTGAGCTGCACGGACAGTAGTGACTTCGATCGACACACCAGTTGTTGTTGTTTCACATAAAAAATGAGGAAAAAAATACTAAGTCGTGTGCAGGACATAATTTTTAGGAAAAAACATATTAAGTCGTGCGCACGAGATAAAGAAAAAATTCCACATGTCCCTTCCATATTTCCGTAAGTTACAGGAACATTTTTGCGTGTTTTATCTTAAATTCATGAAAAGTTAGTTGAGTTTGAGTACTGGGTAAATTTGGTGACTTCGTGCCGAGATGAATAAGTTTATAATATGGGTTATGGTCTGGTCGTATCCATCACAACTCGTACCTTAGTGAATTAGCCGACTCGTACCCATGTTTAAAGCTGACTCGTACACGTCGCCTGTTTTACTATGGTGCCTTGTGGTGTTGACTGAATGACATATTTCACTCAGTGGAAATGATTTGAATTAATAGTTACGTTGCATTTTGTTACCAAGCTGGTAAGTATTTTTGGATATACTACTATAAATAAGTTTTAATGTAATACTATAAACATTTTGTCGGTACAAGAAATAAATCAGCTATTGACCAGCAAGCTGAAAAGCTTACAAACGAACCGTACGCGCATACTGTTGGCGCATGTGATACTTTTTGAAGTGTCACCTTGGCTTACTGGGACGAACCGTACGCGCATAACGTTGGCACATGGAATGTCACCCTGGCTTCTTTATCTTTGTTAACTGAACGGGTGAGATTGAACATTTTCACATCTCTCTCAACCAATCAGATAACGAGATTTTAACAAGGTATAATAATAAACTATATGGTACATCACAAGAAAATGTCAGAAAGTCCAGAAAAGCTCTCCATATCTGTTGAAATCAGCTGCTGACTTCTTAACCACTTTCAAAGATAGTAATTATTCCGGGATTGTCTCAATCAAATCCATTTATAAACCTGTATCAATTATATTTCTAAAATAAATTAAATAACACATTAGCCGGGTTAATTAGATTCTCTCTGCGACATATCAGAAAAAAGGAGCGAAGAGAGATCAGTGTTTTTTTTTTTTTGTTTTTTTTTTTTGTATACTATATTCTAAGTCAGATTGAGTGTCCACTAGTTTGGTTGATTAAAATAAAATGGTTGATAGTTACCTCTTATTTTTAATTTAGCGGTATTCTAAGTATACTGAGTAATTTATCCATGCCAATGACATATAAAATTAATCGTTTCTGTTCGAAATAGTCACACTCGAATTAACCTTACGACAATTTAGTATGGACAATGGCGGCGATTTGTTGAAGCTAGAAAACGGAAGTGAAAGAAGGATAGCAATTATTTTATCAGACTGAATGTAAGATAAATTCGTTCCATTATAACTAAATGGCATTTGGAGTTATTCACTTCAATCGTTCTTTTGTTGGTATAAAATAATTACTTGTCACATGACCAAATTTATTGATATGGCAGTGTATTAGTATCACCCTAGAAAAAAAAATTGTCCCCTAAGTAAGACTTATTATCTCTTATAGTGTTGAATCTAGAGCAATACAGCATGGCGCCGCGCCATGCCCTTTTTTGAAAACGCCATGCCCTTTTTCATTATGTCAATCGCCAATAACGTCCCCCCCCCAAAAAAAAAAAAAATAAATAAATAACTCATCCCTATTGTTTACTCTTTAATCTGTTAATTGTCCCAATTACCCGTGTCAAGACTGTATATTCACGGTTGATCAGTTTAAATAGCCTCAGGTAATCACCCGAGATAGGGCAGTCAAACGACTCATAGGTGATTGGGAATAACGGCAAACTCGCTGAATTTCCGCTATTTTCAAATGGCTAAAAAATTGAATGTACATGTATACGTAAAATGTTTGTAAAAAATATATGTACAAGCAAATAAAACGATATTTTTTGTTTCAAAATATCCCATTAAAGAAGGTTATGTGCTGCTACGTGGTTGAATTCATCGTTTGAAGCAGGCTCTAGTTCGCGAGTGTGAAAATAGCTTGTGTCCACGGATACGTTAATTTTAAACCGATTCACGCAAATTGCTTGTAGTTGCCAGTCGTATGAAGTACTAATATACATGTACATATGTAGGAATTCACCAAGGACTTTTTAAAGCCATAATCGCTGTGAAAATACTGTTAATGGAAATAAACCGCCAAGTCTTCTGCCAAATCCAAAACCAAATTTGTTCTCGGACTTTATCGACTTCGTGTCACACGACTCCCGGAATTCTCGGGACTTTTCCTTTACTATGTGATACAGTGAGGAAAAATTCAAATAGGCTTAAATCTAACAAATTTGTTGAATTTATTTGGATAATTTAAGCATGACAATCGATTACCAATTTAGGAAATAATTTTTGTCACATATCAAAGTGTAAATTATGTATAATATATTTAACTTAAGACATTCACTAGCTTGTTTTAATTAATCAATAGACTAATTCCACAACTATTTTTTTAAATTCCTATATAATATATATATTTCTGGATTGGCAAAATAAAAAGATAAATAAAAATGTCAGGCCAGGACTAACCCTTGTACCCCTTTTTTCATTGAAATTTTTTTTTAATAATTCTGTTTCTAGAAATAAACATCTTTTGTTTTTTTTTTAAAACATTTCTAAAGAAAAGTATTTAAAATTTGTTAATGGAGCCCCGAGAATATGCACACGTTCTAGTGCAGGTGCCTTCAAAACCAATTTACGCGTTTAAAGTACCCTTTCAAACTGAAATTGTGTGCCCTTTCACACTGATTTTGTGTGCCCTTTTCAGATCCTAGATTTAAAACTATCTTACGTAAGACTTAGTATTGTCTACTTTAAGACCTATTATCTCCTACGTTAGACTTAGTATATCCTACGTAGAACTTACTTTCTCCTACGTAAGACATTTCTCCTTCGTAAGACTTAATATCTCTTACATAAGACTTAAGACCTAATATTTACATACCGACTGCATTTCCCTTCATTGAAAGTATATAGAGCGATGTGTTGGATTTGTCAGTACACGCAGTCACGTGACCCGAGTGTTGACCGCTTTACATTTTGACGTAGGAATGCATGAATGAATCAATAAATAATAGAATATCACATATTTACTTCTTATTTATTTAATCTTAAAAGCCATACATTACCACAAAACAAACAAAAATCGCAGAAAGAAATCGGAAACAAGACTAAATCTACATCTGTAGCACACTGTACAGCCTACGAGCCCACATCGCGATATATCTAGGTCATGTTATGATGTTATGACCAGAACCACAAAAATTGAAAGTTCGCTTCGTAGTTACAACAGAAAAAAGAGAGTTAGGCAAAGTGCAACTGTGTCAAGCATCTTTGATAAACACTAAAAGAAAATTTTCCGATCTTTAATGTTACCCTAAATGCTGACGTTGACAAAATCAAAACAAGTATGCGTACGTCATGTTTTACAATCGTGCCGCCATGTCCGGTGGAGTTGTGCAGTTCATGATCATATGTGTCAAGAATGATAAAGCAGGGAATGCGATGGGACAAGTTAAAGATGGGTCGAGATCACCCGATAGACGCGGCACGTCGACAATTTCAGAAACGAATGTTTTGAAACGACGAAAAAGACAAACTTTGCCTGATTTAGGTATGAAATGATGATGTACGAAAATAAACGCAAAGGGTAATAAGAATAGAATGTTTATTAACTGCAAATAGCACTTGTTTATTGGTCACTCGGTAATCTTCGTAAAAAAACACCTAAATTTAATTTGCAATGCTCAAAGTATGGCGGACACAAAACAAATGATATTTCGGGTTACGTTTGGCAAGATTGTTGCAATTTTACTCATACATTTGCTATTCTAACCACCAGACGGTCTCTTTAGAATATATATGAGACAATTTATATTTGACATTTAGATATATCGACGACGTTTTGTCAATTAATAATGACAATTTTCATACATATGTCAATGCGATATATCCCAGCGAACTAGAAATTAAAGATACAACAGAATCAAGTACACACGCTTCATTACTTAGACATTTTACTTAATATAAACACAGACGGGAAATTAGCAACTAAGCTATACGATAAACGCGACGATTTCGGCTTTCCCATCGTAAATTTTTTCCACATTTAAGTAGTAATATCCCTCAGTCACCTGCATATGGAGTTTATATTTCACAAATGATCCGATATGCCAGGGGGTGCACAACATATGAAGATTTCATATACAGAGGTAAACTACTCACTGACAAATTATTGACACAGGGATATCGAAAACCGCGTTTAATGTCAACGTTCCGCAAATTTTATGGTCGGTATAATAGTCTTGTTTGCGACTACTCTGTTTCACTAAGTGAAATGTTGAGTTGCCTTTTCGTTGGCGGTTGTTGAGACGTCTGTACCAATTGTGACGAGGATACACTCCTCACGTGTTTCATTGGACTTGACTGTGGACTCACGGCGGGTGTGACCGTCGACAGGGGATGCTTACTCCTCCATGGCACCTGATCCCACCTCTTGGTTTCCAGAGGTCCGTGTTTGTCCATTTTTACCGGATTTGTATCTATGTCCTGGACACCCTATTGATTTATACTTTGGTATCTGAGATTTTTATATAGAACATCACATAAAATGGGCAGCTCATATCGCTTTAATGTGCCCGAAACCATTTGTGTTTAAAAGCTTCAACCTGATTGGTTGACGAATGCGAGCACCGCTAAATCGTATTGACAAGGGCTTCATGAGTAATAAAACATGCACGAGTGATTTCGGTCGCATGAAACCACAGCAGGAAGTTTTAGACA
This sequence comes from Atrina japonica, assembly GCA_030159075.1. NCBI lineage: Eukaryota > Metazoa > Mollusca > Bivalvia > Pterioida > Pinnidae > Atrina > Atrina japonica. Next base: position 560,750 of record BROG01000489.1, on the reverse strand, counting down.
TTTGATATGATAGGTTTTTATTCATAAACTACAAAATGTAAAAATTCAACACGGTTTTATATTTTGATATCTAACGTTGTTATCAAAACTTCAGATTATTTTAAACATATTTAATTTGAAGTCCGTTCTCTCATAGGCAATGCCTACACAATATTTGTCATAAAAACAGCCGTGAAGATAAAGGAAAAAAATCTTACTAATATTTAAGTCTTGCCAACGAAGTTGTGCAAATAATTTTTAGTTTGGAGACATAGGTGGGTCTTAAGTATATTTTAGGGGCTCAAATGGGGATGGAGTTTACCATAAAAACATATAGGAAAATTAAAACATCAAATTTTTACTTGCATTTTAACTGATAAAAAATCATAAGAGTGGTATACATCAAACCAAAATATTTTCTTGGATGGCATGATGTAAGGGGCCCATTGCCATATAAGGCTTTTATCCCCGGGTCATTTCCCGCCCCTTTAAATTGGGAAATCATCCATTTTCTCAAAAGTAGTTGAGATCCCCACCCCTAAACCATATATTTTCTCATTGAAAGACTTCAGAGGTCCCCAGCGTCATTCCCACCCCTTATTTCAGAAATATTCAATTATCTCAAAAGACGTTGAGATTCCCACTTCTAGATCATGTATTTTCCCCCGGCATCCCCTTATATAAAAAATCTTCAATCATCTCAAAAACCATTGAGGTCACCACCACTAAACCACATATTTTCTCATTCCTCATGACAAGAAAACAAAAAATAAAGCCGTGAAAATGGCGTCCATTTAAACTTTCAATGCGCATGAAAACCTCGAGGCGAAAAAAAGCGTATTTTTCGGTTTTTCATGCATTTTGGCATTTTCTTGCTATCCATAATAAGCTGAACATACGCCAATAATGTGTTAAAAATTTCAGAGAGAATGGCAGAAATAAGCCACCATAATTTTGGGATGATCCTTGTTGTATTGTTGTTTAACGTCCCACTCAAGATTTTGGTGACGTCTCCATATGAGTGAAATATTCTTGAGTGGGACGTTAAACAACAATTAACAAACAAACAATTGAATCAGAGTTTCATATTTTCGAATATTTAGATGATAATGATAACAGTGACATAAGAAAAAAAAGCAATTTTGAGAACTAGTTATTAGATTTTTGTAAATATAATCAGATGCTTATATGTAATGGCCAAATAGGACAAGATAGTAATCATGGTAAATGTTATATATGCTAACCTGAATGTATCAAAATGTTTGTGAGTTTTGTGTTTTAGATTTTAACTGTTTGTGCTGGAATTTTTTTTTTATACTAAACGCATCTAAAATCAATAACACGAAGCAAATAAGTACAAATATAAATGGTATAAAAATAAAAAGTGATAATGACAAAACATATGAAACATAAATATAAAAACAATAAGTAGGGATGAGATTTACATGGAGATGAAAGTGGTGTTGACTGAATGACATATTTCACTCAGTGGAAATGATTTGAATTAATAGTTACTTTGCATTTTGTTACCAAGCTGGTAAGTATTTTTGGATATACTATAAATAAGTTTTAATGTAATACTATAAACATTTTGTCGGTACAAGAAATAAATCAGCTACTGACCAGCAAGCTGAAAAATACAAAACATATCTTACAAACGAACCGTACGCGCATACCGTTGGCGCATGTGATACTTTTTGGAATGTCACCTTGGCTCACTGGGACGAAACGTACGCGCATAACGTTGGCAAATGTGACATTTTTGGAATGTCACCCTGGCTTCTTTATCTTTGTTAACTGAACGGGTGAGATTGAACATTTTCACATCTCTCTCAACCAATCAGATTACGACATTTTAACAAGGTATAATAATAAACTATATGGTACATCACAAGAAAATGTCAGAAAGTCCAGAAAAGCTCTCCATATCTGTTGAAATCAGCTGCTGACTTCTTAACCACTTTCAAAGATAGTAATTATTCCGGGATTGTCTCAATCAAATCCATTTATAAACCTGTATCAATTATATTTCTAAAATAAATTAAATAACACATTAGCCGGGTTAATTAGATTCTCTCTGCGACATATCAGAAAAAAGGAGCGAAGAGAGATCAGTGTTTTTTTGTTTTTTTTTTTTGTATACTATATTCTAAGTCAGATTGAGTGTCCACTAGTTTTGGTTGATTAAAATAAAATGGTTGATAGTTACCTCTTATTTTTAATTTAGCGGTATTCTAAGTATACTGAGTAATTTATCCATGCCAATGACATATAAAATTAATCCTTTCTGTTCGAAATAGTCACACTCGAATTAGCCTTACGACAATTTAGTATGGACAATGGCGGCGATTTGTTGAAGCTAGAAAACGGAAGTGAAAGAAGGATAGCAATTATTTTATCAGACTGAATGTAGGATAAATTCGTTCCATTATAACTAAATGGCATTTGGAGTTATTCACTTCAATCGTTCTTTTGTTGGGATAAAATAATTACTTGTCACATGACATTATTGATATGGCAGTGTATTAGTATCACCCTAGAAAAAAAAAATTGTCCCCTAAGTAAGACTTATTATCTCTTATAGTGTTGAATCTAGAGCAACACAGCATGGCGCCGCGCCATGCCCTTTTTTGAAAACCCGATGCCCTTTTTCATTATGTCAATCGCCAATAACGTCCCCCCCCCCCCAAAAAAAAAAAAAATCATCGGCGAAATTGCTTGTGAAACACTCATCCCTATTGTTTACTCTTTAATCTGTTAATTGTCCCAATTACCCGTGTCAAGACTATGTATATTTCACGGTTGATCAGTTTAAATAGCCTCAGGTAATCACCCGAGATAGGGCAGTCAAACGACTCATAGGTGATTGGGAATAACGGCAAACTCGCTGAATTTCCGCTATTTTCAAATGGCTAAAAAATTGAATGTACATGTATACGTAAAATGTTTGTAAAAAATATATGTACAAGCAAATAAAACGATATTTTTTGTTTCAAAATATCCCATTAAAGAAGGTTATGTGCTGCTACGTGGTTGAATTCATCGTTTGAAGCAGGCTCTAGTTCGCGAGTGTGAAAATAGCTTGTGTCCACGGATACGTTAATTTTAAACCGATTCACGCAAATTGCTTGTAGTTGCCAGTCGTATGAAGTACTAATATACATGTACATATGTAGGAATTCACCAAGGACTTTTTAAAGCCATAATCGCTGTGAAAATACTGTTAATGGAAATAAACCGCCAAGTCTTCTGCCAAATCCAAAACCAAATTTGTTCTCGGACTTTATCGACTTCGTGTCACACGACTCCCGGAATTCTCGGGACTTTTCCTTTACTATGTGATACAGTGAGGAAAAATTCAAATAGGCTTAAATCTAACTATTTAGATAATTTAAGCATGACAATCGATTACCAATTTAGGAAACAATTTTTGTCACATATCAAAGTGTAAATTATGTATAATATATTTAACTTGAGACATTCACTAGCTTGTTTTAATTAATAAATAAACTAATTCCACAACTATTTTTTTAGATTCCTATATAATATATATATTTCTGGATTGGCAAAATAAAAAGATGAATACAAATGTCAGGCCAGGACTAACCCTTGTACCCCTTTTTTCATTGAAATTTTTTTTTAATAATTCTGTTTCTAGAAATAAACATCTTTTTTTTTTTTTTTAAACATTTTTAAAGAAAAGTATTTAAAATTTGTTAATGGAGCCCCGAGAATATGCACACGTTCTAGTGCAGGTGCCTTCAAAACCAATTTACGTGTTTAAAGTACCCTTTCAAACTGAAATTGTGTGCCCTTTCACACTGATTTTATGTGCCCTTTTCAGATCCTAGATTTAAAACTATCTTACGTAAGACTTAGTATCGTCTACTTAAGACCTATTATCTCCTACGTTAGACTTAGTATATCCTACGTAAGACATTTCTCCTTCGTAAGACTTAATATCTCTTACATAAGACTTAAGACCTAATATTTACATACCAGACGGTCTCTTTAGAATATATATGAGATAGAATATCACATAAAATGGGCAGCTCATATCGCTTTAATGTGCCCGAAACCATTTGTGTTTAAAAGCTTCAACCTGATTGGTTGACGAATGCAAGCACCGCTAAATCGTATTGACAAGGGCTTCATGCACGAGTGATTTCGGTCGCATGAAACCACAGCAGGAAGACTATAGTGATGAGTTTTAGACATTTGATATGATAGGTTTTTATTCATAAACTACAAAATGTAAAAATTCAACACGGTTTTATATTTTGATATCTAACGTTGTTATCAAAACTTCAGATTATTTTAAACATATTTAATTTGAAATCCGTTCTCTCATAGGCAATGCCTACACCATATTTGTCATAAAAATACGATTATATAAACAGCCGTGAAGATAAAGGACAGAAAAGGTCCTTCAAAGGAAAAAAATCTTAGTAATATTTAAGTCTTGCCAACGAAGTTGTGCAAAAATTTTTTAGTTTGGAGACATAGGTGGGTCTTAAGTATATTTTAGGGGCTCAAATGGGGATGGAGTTTACCATAAAAACATATAGGAAAATTAAACATCAAATTTTTACTTGCATTTTAACTGATAAAAATCATAAGAGTGGTATACATCAAACCAAAATATTTTCTTGGATGGCATGATGTAAGGGGCCCATTGCCATATAAGGCTTTTATCCCCGGGTCATTTCCCGCCCCTTTAAATTGGGAAATCATCCATTTGAGATCCCCACCCCTAAACCATATATTTTCTCATTGAAAGACTTCAGAGGTCCCCAGCGTCATTCCCACCCCTTATTTCAGAAATATTCAATTATCTCAAAAGACGTTGAGATTCCCACTTCTAGATCATGTATTTTCCCCCGGCATCCCCTTATATAAAAAAATCTTCAATCATCTCAAAAACCATTGAGGTCACCACCACTAAACCACATATTTTCTCATTCCTCATGACAAGAAAACAAAAAATAAAGCCGTGAAAATGGCGTCCATTTAAACTTTCAATGCGCATGAAAACCTCTAGGCGAAAAAGCGTATTTTTCGGTTTTTCATGCATTTTGGCATTTTCTTGCTATCCATAATAAGCTGAACATACGCCAATAATGTGTTAAAATTTCAGAGAATGGCAGAAATAAGCCACCATAATTTTGGGATGATCCTTGTTGTATTGTTGTTTAACGTCCCACTCAAGATTTTGGTGACGTCTCCATATGAGTGAAATATTCTTGAGTGGGACGTTAAACAACAATTAACAAACAAACAATTGAATCAGAGTTTCATATTTTCGAATATTTAGATGATAATGATAACAGTGACATAAGAAAAAAAAGCAATTTTGAGAACTAGTTATTAGATTTTTGTAAATATAATCAGATGCTTATATGTATGGCCGAATAGGACACGATAGTAATCATGGTAAATGTTATATATGCTAACCTGAATGTATCAAAATGTTTGTGAGTTTTGTGTTTTAGATTTTAACTGTTTGTGCTGGAATTTTTTTTTTATACTAAACGCATCTAAAATCAATAACACGAAGCAAATAAGTACAAATATAAATGGTATAAAAATAAAAAGTGATAATGACAAAACATATGAAACATAAATATAAAAACAATAAGTAGGGATGAGATTTACATGGAGATGAAAGAGGCAAAAAGAAACTACAAAACCACAATGAATTCTAACATTAAAAATCGTAGAACTCTTATGAAAAGTTATATATGTGTAGATTTCGATCCCGCAACCATACACTTGCAATAGAAACAGGGCGTTGGACAACCATCAAAAGAAATGTAAGATTTTGTAAACTTTTTAATGAAAAAAAAATCGGGGGTGATTTTTTTTTTTGCGCAAAAAATTTGAAATTAATGAAACATTAACGCATATGTAACTCCAATGAAACGACTTTATTATACTTTTATTTCTTTGATTATACTTTTATCTGAAATGATTGAAACGTGTATATATATATATATATATATATATATATATATATATATATTAAAACCTGCTTAAGGACAACCTGTGTATAAAGACCACCTGGTCAGAAAGACCGTTGTTTGTTGTCCCCAATAGTGCCATTTTTGTACAAATCAACCTCTATATAAAGACCACCTCCCTGTAAATACCGGTTTTCTTTTGTCCCAAAGGAGGTTGTTATATACAAGTTTCACTATATATATATATATATATATGTGTGTGTGTGTGTGTGTGTGTGTGTGTGTATTTGTCATATTTCTTTGCTGTCAAATATCATAGTTTACGAGAAGTAAATGAACTTGAATTTGAATTTAGATAGCACTTTATGACTTAATTGGAGATTAAGTATGGCTCCAATTCTTTTTATTCAAAGATAGTAAATACTACTCAAATAAACAAAGCTATAAACATTAAAAGAATCGGGAGCTTACATAATCGAATGAAATGGATCTAATTAATTTGCAACTTGTGAATCAGCAGGTGACAGTTTAAAAATAAGAATTTCGTGCTGTGTCAATTTCTAATCTGTTTACATTACTTTGGAAATACTATTTAAACCAATGTGTCCCTTCATTCCGCACTTCGGAATTTCGAAATTGTGTAAGTCTCGAATATCTACCCGGTGACAACATGTTGAAGTTGATTATTGCCAGTTTTGTGTTTACTGCATTTGCAGGTAAGTCGCATGCATTTCTTCTATATATATATATATATATAGAAAAATAGTATATATATATATATAATGCTCTTATTAGTTTTTCTACCGTTAAACTTGATTCGATCAGAAAAATAATTTTACATTGAATAATATCACGAAATTGATCAGGCCAAAAATCAAGCACAAATATAGAAATAACAAGGCACTTAGAAACTCACTCGACCCCGGTGTTCGAACTCCTGACTTCCTTTACCAAAAGCCTCACCACTACGCCCTCTGCGCATTCAGTTTGTTTGTTTGTTTATTGTTGTTTAATGTCCCACTCAAGAATCGTTTAACGTGCCGGCACCTGTGACACGGGACCTCGGTTTTTACTATCTCATCCGAAGGACAGGAAACTAACCTGCCGCTGGCTGGACTCGAACTCACGATCAAGAGTCGAGCGCATTACCGACTGAGCCAGGTTGGCTCTCTACGTATTCAAAGAAATGATGTTTTGATAGTGGTATATATACTGTTTTATTATTTCACACAAGTATGTACCTAAATATTTTCCTTTATACCCGAAGAATGAAGATCTAAAAGATATGACGAAATTCGTCTTAAATTTTATTTTCTTTAAAATGTTCACAAAAATATTCCATTAATTTCTATTGATTTTTTTAACCATTGGAAGTTTGTGGTTGTAGGTCCGAAATCTACACTCCTCAATCCTTTGAATTTTATCTAATGTATCAAGTTACATATATTTTTTTTAAACGATTTGTAACAATTTCAGCTAACGAATTCAGTTTCTGTAAAAACTAATCATACAATATACGTTTCAAAATGACTAAGTGTTTACAAACCAAGCCTTGGAATTCCCATACAGTATCTAAACCAGTTATTTAGTACATTTCTTTTTTTCTAGTCATGGAGATTAAAGATATTAATTAGTATTTTGTGATAGATAGTTCTTTAGACGGACAATAATTTGCAAATCATGTATATGTAAGAGCAATTTGTTGTAAAAATCCTCATATATTTGATAATTATCGAATTATCGCTTGAGCGCTGATGAAAAATACTCTGAGAATTCTAAAAAGATTTTAATCAATAATAGTTCATTTCCATTGGAACAGCACTGTACAACCAGGTAAAATTCCACCTAAAACCGGAAGAATATATGAGGAACAAAATCGAGATGACTCAAATAAATGCAGGATCATAACGGTAATCCGGGCGAACTCGAAAGTTCCCTATTCAATTTAATTGTTGCCTTACCCGTTCCTAACCTTTGGCATCGCTACTATTTTTTAATATTTCAAGGAATTTGAACGTTTATGGTTTATATCATATCTTAATTTATATAGAGGATATTTGACAATTGTTTTTGAATAACATGTTTATTACATCGATTGAGACATGAGTATACATACTGTATTGTACACGAGTGCGTAGCACGAGTGTTAAATATGTATCTTCCTGTCCCACGAGATGTAATAAATGTCATATGTTCTATTTATTACAATTTCCAGTTAAGTTTCGTTAGACCCTAGATTTAACCGATGTTCTGTACTGTATGTAGGCTAGGCCTCTAGTCTACGGCTTGTGAAATGTTACCAAACCACGTTTTGACACAGGGACTCCGAAATCTATTTAAAGCGTAATATGCTCAATGAAAACTGGAGCCTGGAAGAAAGTATGACGCTCTAAAAAAGATTTCCACGCCCCTGTGGTTTGGATTGAAATACATCACTTGATGCCTCAAAGATCATGCCAAAGTTATCGATAGACCTGGGCCCGAAGTCACCGGATTTACTCAATACTGAAGCAACTATTATTGACTGTATAATCGCTTGTACTTTTTGGGGTTTGAGTAATTAGGTAACATATTATTATTTTTCAACATTCACATATAAATTATTACGCTCATGATTTTCATGTAAAAATGAATAAATACGTTGAGTACGGTACTCAAAATTTGAGTACGTACTAAAACGTTTTTAATATTTCTTCAAATATATCTTCAAATTAACGATAATTTTGATTATTATTTACAACTATATGCTGTCAATATACAAATATGTCCAGTTACAGAAGTAATTTTTGCGTGTTTTTACCTTAAAATCATGAAGAGATAGTTGAGCTTGAGTACTGAGTAAATTTGGTGACTTCGGGCCCTGGACAGCAAATTCGCTTCAAAGTCAGCCTAATTCGATGTTCATTTTCTGTACTGTATCTCCTGTGTCACTGAATCTTTTTAAAAACTATTGAACTGTTGACCTAGATAGTGGATACATTAAACATTTCCACTGCCTTTCGAATACTTAAACCCACTCCATCAAAACATAATATCGCCTGCTTTTCAGTCGAGACAGAACCAGTCTGTGCGGAGCTATTTTGTTTAGCTTCGATACGGCGTTATACATAGCTCTCACGAAAATCTCTTCTTGATACGTCATACCTACAGTACGTGTTCAAATTTTTTTTATATAATCAAACAATAAATTGAAAATTATCATTACATTATAGATGGAATTAATTAATCGGATTTTCATTAGTGGCCTGGCACTGTATTTTGATTGGCTTAAAGAAAAGTATAATATTTTTCATTAAGCCAGTCAAAATACAGTAAAATTAATGAAAAATAACAGTGAAAAATAAAGCTTTTATTTAATTGATAAATTTAATTAAAAATGTAATAAAATGTCTTATGTCTACTGTTTCTGCGTGTCGTTTTCATGATAATGAGTATATGTTTTCACTTAACTTGTATTTTGTTTTTATTTTTTAGATGCTTACTATCTGGACCCAACCAGTTCCAGGATTGTGGGTGGATCACAAGCTGAAAAGAATGAATGGCCTTGGCAGGTGTCGCTCCAGTCGAGGTCATTCCCTTTCTTCCCTTGGTCTCATTTCTGTGGAGGGTCATTAATTGCTCCAGACTATATCTTGACCGCTGCCCATTGCGTTGATGGCCAGTCGTAAGTGTTACAGAAACTTAAACGCATCAACAATTTATAGATTCCTCTTACATTCCATATTCTTTTGGTTTAAAAAAATCACCTCTTAAAAAGGTTATGAAACCAAAAATTAATAATATTATAAACATAAATAGTTATTACATTGTTTAACGCCCTGATGACAAAATTACTGCTACTTGAACTACCACTTTACTTTTTTTATTGCTGATTAAATTGAACCTTGATGATGATGATGATGATGATAATAATAATGATGAAGACGACTACAGCGATGATGATGATTGTGATGACGAAGACGACTACAGCGATGATGATGATGATGATGATGATGATCCTCGTTCTTCTGCTGGTCAGTTCTCTTTGCTATGTGTATGTCTATTCAATCTTTTACAGAGCGGGTAGTATTCGTGTCGTTGTTGGTTTGCATGAACAATCAAACGCTAATGGCGCAGAAACACTGACCGTTTCAAGAATCATCATGGTAAGTACGCTGAAACAAACAAAATATTAATTGTATACTTATGACATTTCCCCTTTGTTATTTCGTGACACAAAATATATTCGCCATAATTTGCCATAAATCATCATAAACGTGGATAGCTTAGTTTTATACTAACATTTGTTTAATTTCGATATTGAGTATTTTTCATTTGCATTATAATTGTGTGTGTGGGTGCGTGCTTGCATGTGAGTGTGTGAATGTTTGTGTGGTTTGTTTTCTTTTTTTTTTGCAATATTTCAGCCCTGAGGAAGGGATAGACCGACCCGAAAATTTGACTTCATTTTTGTCCGTGTCGTTAATTATTTTAGTGCTCTATAGCATTCATTTCATGACCTGTTTCTTTTTGCTTAGATCCGACACCATACGATATATAGTATGGTTTTAATGATATATATATATATATATATATATATATATATATATATCAGAAGTCAATTTCTCTAGAAGTTTGAAACTGTGCTATTTGGTAAGGTAAGGTAAAGGTCAAATGACGCAGCGCCCTCTGTCACATTACAGTCAAACATAAATTCAGGCCGCATACGTCGTCTTTTTAGCCAAGAAATTGCTCGAAATATCCCATAGTGGTCAAAACATGATGAAGAGCGCTTCGATCGTCTCCTTCAACAATATACAACTTCTTTCTCA